>CM035116.1:30069157-30116657 GCA_020205555.1 Panax stipuleanatus
ACCATCTCATTCTCCCGAACTAACATCTCAGTAAGTGAATGTATTGTATATGGATTTACAGAGTCTTCACGGTGAGGAAAATTAAGCCTCCCTTAGTAAGCATCTTCCGCATCATACATGTACAGTTCTGCAAAGACGACACTTTTTCCCTCTGAAGGCAATAAGGAGCTTATTCGATGGTAAGATTGACCATTCAATCTGAATACATATGGACCCCCTTCATTATTACAGCTTGTGTCTGTTTATGTTGTTATACAAACGTATATTCCGTTGAAACTCAACACATTTTTCTTCTGTCCCATCCAATAAATGTTGTAATTCTATAGGACTTGGTTGTAGTAAAGGTAGTTGTACTTTTCCCAAGTTGCAACACAATGTGAATGTAGAACCTTTTTTCTGTTGTTGTTTCATTGTTTGTTCATACATCCACATGACAGTTTTGCAATTTTCACACTCATGGTTCGGCTCTCCTAGATTTAGAATCTCAGAAGCCTCACCTGCAAGCATGGAGACTTTTTCATAATTAGATTTGTTTTGAATATATTTAAATTAATGTATTCTGCTAAAGCTCTAAAATAACAAAGATTTATTGTGTTTATGTGACAATATTCTCATTGTTATCAGGTGTCTGCTGTGTTGAAGTATATGATAGAACCACTTTGAGAGTAGAGTGCATTTCCTTGTGGAAACTGTTCCTCTCACTAAATGCGGAGTGCACATTCACAGGTATATCATGAAGCACCAAATCTATTGCATATGTAAATTAGTGATCAGATTTTAGAGACATTATGATAAATTCATAACTTACATATATGCCTAATATAATATTTTTACCTTGATAATGTCGTAGTTGTGGTCTTAATCTTTGAGGTGGACTGGTATCAATAAAAATTGGATGCCAAGAAGGTTCAATATTAATCAACGCAGGGTCGGTTTCTATAGATACATCATAGAGCATGATATCTGTTTAATTACATCTTATTAATCAGTCATCAATAATTCAATTACAATTGTCAGATAATAAGTAGGGAGATTGTGTGATTTAATAGATGTTTAGTTGTTGATTACTAACTCTTATTTTTTAAGTAGAATACATGTTTACGAACCATTAGGCATGGAGGTTTTGGTCTTACGGCGATATTGGAATCGACGTTTAGCTCTCCTTGCATTTTCTTCATCTTCAGTTTCTGCAAGCATCCTATCTCGATATTGGACTCGCTGCATAGCTTTCTTCGTCTTCAGTTTCTGCAAGCATCCTATCTCCATATTGGCATTGAAAGACTATCATTCATTTATAGAGATTAGTTTGTATTTTTTCATAATTTGAAGAGATTCAACAATTCTGCTTCTACATTTCTTACTATCAAATATCAGTAGTCTATGGACGTTGCTGTTTGGGAGAGGAAACAAAAAACATTGACTTTGCTTTTTGGAAGACGATACCCAAATCTTGAATTCAAAAGGATTGAACAGTTCTGTTTTTACATTTCTTACTATCAAAATATCAGTTGTATATGCAGGTTGCTGTTTAGAAGACTGAAAGCCAAAACACGACAGAAATTATTCGAAAAGGCAACCCAATTACTACAATTCAGCATCTACAACTCCATCTATGTTCTTTAATTCATTCTACAACTCCATTTATGTTCTATTTTACTATTAAATATCAGCTGTATATGGACGTTGCTGTTTGGAAGAGTGAAAGGCAAAACGACAGAAAGGATTGGAAAAGGCAGACAAATTCTGCATCTACAACTTCATCTATTTTCTTTAATTCTTTCTACTCCATCTATTTTCTTTATTAATGTCGGTATTGCGAAACATTGTATCCAGCCATGGCAAGAATGGGAAAAGCCAGTGGAGGGAATAATAACAATCTTCTTAAATAATAGCAATCGTCTTAATTTAACTGAGTTAACTCGCCAAATTTGATTGGGTTAACTCGCTGATTTTCCAAAATTATAAGAGACGATTTTTAAAATTGAATTGATTTGATGATGTAATCTGACGTCAGTCTAACTTAATGTTGGAGGTGTTTTTATATATAAGGATTGATTAAAGATAGTTTTTACTATAATCATAATTTTATTGAATAATGAAAAATCTATTCTAAATTTGAAAATACCATAAATCTATACCAAAATATTACGAGACAACTCAACAGTTTAAGTTTGGTGACTTGGTAGCCTAAAAGTTTATTTTTTTAATTTTCATACCTTTTGGACAAAATTTTGATATTCCCAAAAGTTATGTTTGCAACTCAAAAGTTAAGTTTTTCACAAAATTTTAGAATACATTTCCTATCAAAGAAACAATGTATCATTTGTTACTAAGATTTAAAAAAAATATATAAAAAAAATTGGACTACCAAATTATCAAACTTAGACTACTGAATTAACTCAGAACTAATTAAAATGTCATCTAAATATATCATATTTAAAATTTATCTTCTAAACTTACCCGCAATTTGCATGTATTCTTAAGCTTGTTAACTGCAAAAGGTCAAATTTGATTTTATATTCTAGCAGTCAGATATTTTTATTTTCTGATAAACCAACAAAATAAAGCATATTTATCATTCCGTATCTCTTAATATCTAAAGATACATCTAAAACAAGATTATATATAGAGCAAAAGTGTAATTTGAGCCCAAAACGGCAAAACTCCATCAGGCTGCCATGCGTACAGGGTCTTATATTTTTTTTAAGATCCTAACCTAATTAATAAAACCCTAACCCTAAAAGTTTATTTTTTTTAACCTCATCCAAAGAGCCTTAACCTCAAAAAAGTAAGTTGCTTATTTAAATTTAAGTCACAAACATTAAAATAAAAAATGCAAGTCACAAAAAACAAAAAAATAATGTTAGACTATATCTGTTCATCTCATGCAATAAAGTTTTATTCAACATAAAGAGTAATATTATAATTTTATTATCATGTGGTTATTATTAAATTGTTATGCAGTATATGATAAGAAGGGAAGAATGAAAGGAAATATTTTAAAATTTATAAATTTTACAAATAAGGTTCTTTTCGTGATATGTAAGAAGTATTAAAATGGATGTATGCAAAACAGGGATTAGGATATCCATAATCAGTGGCGGAGTTTTAGTCGGGGGGTCCGGCGGGCGGCAGCAGCGGTGACTCTCTTCTCTCCTCTCCTCTCCTCCTCCGTTTCTACCAGTCCCCCCAATATACAGACCTCCTCTGTTATTTACTTCGTTTAACAAATAGAAAAATATTAAAAAGGTCAAACACGTCCATTATTTCTTTTAAAAAGAGTATAACAATAATTATTTTTGTAGTGATGAGTATAAATTATCATCATATTTTAATATAGTGTGGTTAATGTTAACCTAACAACTTATTCACTTGATATAGATATATAACAAAAATACATATTTAATATTGATAAATTTTATAAATAAAGTTCTTTTTGTGAAACGAAGTAATCGTTATTTTTAAATAACAGAAATACTCCTTTCGTTTCAAAAAAAAATAAATTCTATCATTTAGTTATATTCATGTATATAATGTCATTATTAATTAATGAACACCTTATTATTTTAAAAAGTATACATATATAAAATGAAAAGTAGTTAGAGTTTGCAAAATTTATAAATGGGACTCTCTTTTTTTCTCTTGCAAAATAGAAAGATTATATAATAAAGTTTGTTAAACAACTTGCCTCCAAAAGTGTCAAAAAGATGCAAAAAATCTAGGTAAATTAGTACTTCTTCCTTTTTAAATTAGAGATTCATTTCTTTAACCATTTTAAAATTGCAAACGCATAAAAATTTATTAATATGCCAGTATTTATATTATGTGTAGGCTACTTAATTATAAAGTTATATATGTATTTTTGTTAATTTCTTTTTCTTTTTCTTCTTCCCCTTCCTTCTTCTTACCAGCGCACGCATACTACTTACTAATTTTTCTGGCGGCCAGGGGGGCCGTGGACCCCCCTGGACCCCCCCCTCCGCCCCTGTCCATAATATTCATCACAAGTATTTGTATTGTCAAGTGTGGATTGGTATAAAATGAAGGATAGATGTAATAGAAGAAATTAGGATTCCCTCCATTATATCTATCATCTAATTTCTCTCAATACACATTTAACAACACAATATTATACTCCTATTTAGAGATAAAATAAAATTTGTTGCAAACAATCAGCGATGCAATAAAATCGTTACAAAAATCATTTCTTTGTGGATTCCTATACGAAGGTTTTGTAAATGTGTATCTTAGTATTCCTTGATCATTTCCTCCAAGAGAAGGATTTCCTCTACTTGTATGAATTTTTCTAGAATATTTTTTTTCTTGAATACCATTCAATTTTTTTTGAATTGCCTAGTATTCCACCAATTAGTAACTCAATTGTGTTGTTAAAAGCGTTATAAACTAAAATTAATATTTATGTTATTAAATATATATATTAAAAAAATTAGAGAATATATAAAATGGAAGGTATCATAATTCTAACAGTAATAATCGAACAGTTAAATTTAGAGTTGTTGAAACACACATACTTATTAAACTCCAATTTCTTTTTTCTAACTCTCTGTTTATGTTATCTTTTTCAAATTTCTATACAACAACAAAGAAATCAGCATCATATTGTTGGTTTGTGCTTCAAAATTTTTAGTTTTGGCAAAGTCCCACATTGCCTATTTTGAAAACCTTTCATGTTTATATTAGTACATTATGGTGTGGGTTTAGTAATATTATGGAGGAAAAAGGGATGGACTTGCGCACATGACAATAGCCAAGGAATTGGGTTGGGCCATGCTTGAAAAAGTCTTGTACTTTCAGTTAGAACATCTTAGAGCGTGTGAGCGTATTATGCCTGCGTAGGTAGATTTTCAAAATATATTTTTGCTAACATATTTTTTCTACTATTACCTATTCTTTAAATTGGACAATTCACATAGACAAGTCCAAAGCCTACACACAATTGGAGGCGCATTATGCCCGCGCAGGGGGGTGCCGATCCGGTAGATTATGCCTCGCGGGTGCACCCAGGTAGTAGCCCGTTGTTTTGCTAACATTTTTTTCTACTATTAGATATTCTTTAAATTGGGCAATTCACAAAGACAAGTCCAAAGCCCCTTTCTGTGAGTACACACAATTGTAGGTTTCACCGTTGAATCACTTTTTAGGACAGTAACTTTGCTAAGTCTCGATTTCTTCATATACCAGATAAGTTTTTCCAATTTTATATTCTGCTTTATATTCCAACAATCAAAAAAGTGATTCTGATTGTTAACAAGATGAAACCTGCTTTAGACCTTTCTAAAATTGAACGCTTTGATGGTACGAATTTTAAGAGATGGTCAGAAGATATGTTGTTTTATTTGGAAACCATGAATTTGGAATATGTGTTATATATGGATGCTCCTGATACTCCTGTTATTAATGATGTATTTGATAAAACTACTGCTGTTGAAATTGCTGAAAAATATGGTGCTGATAAGTCTGCAAAAGGGGATTATGTTAAGGATAATCGTATATGTCGTAGATATCTGTTGCACTACTTGTCTAATTCATTGTATGATGTTTATTATCCGTGTGAAAGTGGTAAGAAGATTTGGGATGCCTTAAAATCTAAATACGCTGTTGAAAACTTTGGCCTTAAGAAATATGTTGCGGGAAAATTTCCAGATTTTAAGATGCAAGATGGAAAATCTGTTATAGAGCAAGTTCATAAATACCAAACATTTGTGGGGGAAGTCATTGAGGAAGAAATGAAAATGTGTAAAACTTTTCAAGCTACTGCACTTATCGAAATATTACCACCCTCATGGAAAGATTATAAGATGAACCTTAAACATGAAATTAAAGATTTTACTATGCATGAACTAGTGCCACACATATATTGAAGAACAAAATAGGGCTAAAGAGAGGAGAAATAGTTTCAAATCACACTGTCAAGGCTAATCTCGTAGAACAAAGGCCACAATGGAAGACCCAAAATTATCAGTCCAAAAACTACAAAGGAAAAAAATCAGAAATCAATGGGAAGAAAAGATAATAGGTTCAAGAGTCCCAACCAAATTCAGAATCCCTTCACTAAAGGTCCTTGCTTCGTATGCGGCAAACCTGACTATATTGTTATGAAATGTCACTTTCGCAAGGGGCAAGATAATAATAATAACTCTCAGCCTAAGCCCCAAGCAAACTTGGTTGAATCCAATGACATTATTGTTGTTGTCTCGGAAGTAAACCTAGTTGACAATTTCATAGATTTCATGGAATGGGTAGTAGATATCAGTGCCACTAGACACATTTGCGTGAATAGAGACATAATTCTTAACTACGAAAATGTGACTAATAAAGAAAAAGTTTTTATGGGAGATTCTCGAGCCACTAATGTTAGAGGTGGGCATAATTTTTAGTTTTTTTTGATTTTTAAGGTAAACCAAACCAAACCGAACCAACCGGTTCAAGACAAGAAAAACCAATCCGATAAAAATTCGATATAAGTCGATTTTCAATACCAATTCCAACTAGGTATATTAGATGTCCAATATGCACTGGACTGAACCGGTTGTACTAATTAATTGGGTACAAACCCTTTTTTAGACCTTCAATGTCTAGCTTTATGAAACTAATTTGAAGTCTACTTTATTTATAAAATAGAGGTAAGACAATAGAAATCAATTAGACAATATGGGACTTTAAAACAAAGAAATATTAGACCCATTCTTATAGCTACTTGTTGAACTTAATATTACTTTAGGTGTCGATGTGGGACAAATGTCTTCAATTGAAAAAGAGAATGAAGGACAGGAAATACGCCCTGAACCCAACTTTCTCACTGCAGTGCAGCAACTTATGGCCAGAATGATCCCTGCAACACCACTGAGAAATTTTGTATTTAGAATTTTCTCAATTGTTGGTTATCTTGAGTATGATTCACAGAACGAGCTCCCATGTTTCAGAATTAATTTTTGGAACTGCCATAGAGTTCAAGTATATTAGCATATATTGGCAAAGAATTCAATAATCAGACCTTCCTGCATATTCCATGGACCACTTTTTGAATAAATGAATGAATAATACTGCTATGCGTGGTCGTTCCACCATTTTAAACCATTGTACCAGTTTTGGGTGCCTCATGTTCAGCTGACTTTCTATGCACTCCCTAAGATAAATTGTCTTTGGGTACAAGCTGAAGCAGTTGAATGAAGAAAATGTCAAACCCATTAGAAGTTCTCGGCATTAATAAAATAACAAGTGCTAGACAAATCTTCAACAAAATTGAGTTTCATGTTTATAACTTTCAGGTCCTGGAGATGCAATGAAATGTTAATACATTTAATAGAAAAAGAAGTACACAAGACCAATAAGAAATATGCATCTGAGAAGAGGCAGTGCAAATTTCACGAGAAACTAGTACTGTATCCAAAGTCAAAGCACATCCAAGGACTAAAAACATAAAAATCTTTCTACTAACATCTTATTGTTTTGGATATGAATTAAACAAGGATAATCCATAGTTATATGTATAGTGGGCCTGGGTACACAGCCTCCCTTCATTAGTCCAATAATTGAGAACAAAGATACTTATATAACCTCTTTATATTTATTAATTTCCTTATTATTGATTAGATGATAAAAGTTTAAGAAAATTTTTCTTATAAAAAGACTACCAAGTGAAGGCTTTGTTGTCTCCAAGTCCCACATTGGTTAATTGAAAAAAGTCTCAAGAAAATTTTCTTTATAAAATGACTACCAAGTGAAAAGACTACCTAACTTCTAAAGTAGAAGTCCCACATTGGCTAATTGAAAAAAGTCTTAAGGAAATTTTTCTTATAAAATGACTATCAAATGCAAAAATTTTAAGTTCCAAATTATAACCGGTACAAAAGTGGGTTCAAACTGATATTGTATTAGTTTCAGATTGGCTTACTGGTTCTGTAAACCAGTCCAATTGATATTGGTATTGGTATCTAGTATAAGTTGGATTCGGTGATTGGTTCGGTTCGGATCAATTTGGGACGATTAATTACTGGTGATCAATTTGGGACGATTAATGGAAAGTTTTACTAAAATTAACTTCAAAAAAAATAATTGCTTGGCAATATGTGCTTCATACTCTCGATATTCTTAGAAATCTTGTGTCTGGATCCTTGTTGAACAAAGCTGGCATTAAATTTGTGTTTTGAGTCTGATAAACTTGTACTTACTCGTAATGGTGAATTTGTTGGGAAAGATTTTTGTAATGGGGGCTTATTTGTTCTTGATTTTTCTGCTAAATTGAATAATAAGAATGGTTCTTTTGCTTATATTGTTGAATCTTTGGATATGTGGCATGCTAGATTAGGACATGTGAATGTGGCATCTTTTAAAAAATTGAAACAACTTGAGCTTATACCTAATCTTGCAAATACCGAGTTTAATAAATGTGAAATTTGTGTGGAAGCAAAACATGCTAAGAAACCCTTTAAAAGTGTTGAAAGATAAACTGAACTTCTTGAGTTAATTCACAGTGATCTACCTGATTTTAAAAATACTACGAGTAGAGGTGGTAAAAAGTATTGTATTTTTTTGTGGATGATATGTAGATATAATCAAATTTATCTCCTTTCCTCTAAAGATGAAGCGGAAGAAATGTTTATTAAATATAAAGCAAAAGTTGAAAATCAGTTAGAAAGAAAAATTAAAAGACTTAGATCCGATCGTGGAGGTGAATATAATTTGGGAAGTCTTAAAAACTTTTGTGAACTAAATGGAATTATACATGAAACTTCTCCTCCTTATTCTCCACAGTCCAATGGAGTCGCGGAAAGAAAAAATAGAATACTTAAAGATATGATGAATGCTATGTTAATTAGTTCTGGTTTACTTTCTAAGATGTGGGGAGAAGCTTGCTTTTCTGCAAATCATATTTTAAATAGAGTTCCACATAAAAAGATAGACTTCACACCATATCATTAATGGAAGAAACATGCCTAATTTGGGGTATCTTAAAGTGTGGGGGTGTCCAGCTAAAGTAGCTATACCAGAATTTAAAAGAAATAAAATTGGACCTAAAACAATGGATTGTATTTTTATTGGATATACTTCTAATAGTGCTGTTTATAGATTTTTGGTAATTAAAGATGCGACTAATAATTATCAAAACAATTCTATTTTGGAAACAAAGGATGCATAATTTTTTGAAAATATATTTTCGATGAAAATAAGAGACGTGGACAGTCCTTTTTCAAATGAACATCTTAAAAGGAAAGATAAAGAACCTGTATCTGCATCTACTAGAAGTAAAAAACAACATTTTGAGAATACTTTTGGCCCAGATTTTATAACTGCTTTTATAATTGAAGATGACCCTAAAACTTTTTGAAGAAGCAATGAAATCAATTGATGCAACTTTTTGGAAATATGCTATTAATAGTGAACTTGAATCCATTATGTCTAACCATACATGGGAACTAGTTAATTTGCTTAGAGGATGTAAACTTATTGAATGTAAATGGGTGTTTAAAAAGAAGTTAAAAGCTGATGGGTCTATTGATAAATTTAAGGCAAGACTTATGGCTAAAGGATTTACTCAAAAGGAAAGGTTTGACTATTTTGACACTTACTCACCAGTGACTAAATGGCAACCATAACAATTTTAATTGCTTTGGCATCTATTCATAAATTGATAATCCACCAAATGGATGTTAAAACTGTCTTTTTGAATGGAGAGTTAAATGAATAAATATATATGTGTCAACCTGAAAGATTTGTAGTTCCAGGAGAAGAACAAAAAGGGTGTAGACTTGTAAAATCCTTATATGATTTGAAACAAGCACCAAAACAATGGAATGACAAATTTAATAAAACTCTCTTGTGTAATGGTTTTGTGAATCTGATAGTTGTGTCTATAGTAAATTAATGGAAATTGTGGTGTGATTATTTGTTTTTATATGGATGATTTGCTAATATTTGGTACTGATGAGAAAGTTGTGAAAACTACTAAAGATTTTTTATCTTCTAAATTTGACATGAAAGATTTAGGAGAAGCGGATTTGATTTTTGGCATGAAAATAAGTAAACATGCAAATGGTTTAGTTTTATCACAGTCTCATTATGTGGAAAATATTCTTAAGAAATTTAATTTCTTTAATGAAGAGCCATTAGGAACACCTTATGACTCTAGTGTGCATTTAAAGAAAAATAAAGGGAATGGTATTGCACAAATTGAATATTCCAGAATCATTGGTAGTGTAATGTATTTATTGAACTGTAATCAATCTGATATTGCATATGTCATTAGTAGACTTAGCAGATATACACATAATCCTTCACAAGATCATTGGAATGCATTGTCACGACTAGTGAGGTATTTAAAAGGAATAGTTAATGTAGGTGTACATTTTACTGGCCATCCTAATGTTCTAGAAGGATATTGTGATGCTAATTGGGTATCTGATAATGATGAGACAAACTCCATTGGTGGTTATGTGTTTACTTTAGGTGGAGGAGCTTTTTCTTGGAAATTTGCTAAACACACTTGTACTGCTAGATCTAATATGGAATCTGAATTTATTACATTAGAATTAGCAGGTACAGAAGCAGAGTGGATAAGGAATTTATTGGCAGACATACCGTTGTGGTCTAAACCAATTCCTTCTATTTCTCTACATTGTGATTCTCAAGCAGCTATTGGTCGGGCAATGAACCATGTTTATAATGAGAAACAGAAACATATTCACTTGAGACATAATATTGTACATGGACTGATCAGTAACGGTGTTATTTCCATGGAATTTGTGAGGTCTGAAAAAAACCTAGCGGATTCGCTCACAAAGGGATTGACTAAAAAGGTTATCGAAGAAGCATCTAGAGGGATAAGACTATTGTCAACATTTTGAATAAGTAATATGTGATGGAAACCCAACCCATGTGATTGGAGATCCCATAAATTGGGTTAAATGGGTAACAACAAGTCATGTAATTATTTAATTATAGCACTGCAATTATTTATATCTCTCCCTATGTGCATGTGGTGCTTACTGACAAATTGTGTTAAGATGAATCATTTAGATTCTTAATGAAACTCATAGCCCTAAAGGGTGGTGTATGTCAATTTACACTGAATGGGTTCATTTATGTAAAGGTGGAAGCGTGGGTCGCTTCCTTTGAGAGCCTATGGCAAACTCTCTAGAGCCTTTTATGAAAATCTGGGATATGGCGCATGGCCTTGAACGCGCCCAACCGCGAACTTGTGTGAATTCGGGATTTTTTGGTATGTGTGCAAGTTCAACTATTTTTATCATAGATAATGGGTTCAAGAAAATAGTTCACTTATAATCTATAATCATGAGCTTGTTCCACTAAGTGTCGATTCAAACCCACAAGGTATCGACGTTATGTATCTAAAATCCATTGCCTTTCTTACTTCCTTTTAATTTTTCTCTCTTTGATAATTTTGAATCATGTGGGGGATTGTTAGTTTGTGCTTCAAAATTTTTAGTTTTGGCAAAGTTCCACATTGCCTATTTTGAAAACCTTTCATATGTATATTAGTACATTATGGTGTGGGCTTAGTAATTGGTTTAGGAAAAATGGATGGGCTCACGCACATGAGGATGGCTAAGGAATTGGGCTAGGCCAAACTTGAAGAAACTTTAATGTTGATTCGATAGATTATGCCCTCGCGGGTGCTCCCAGGTAACCTAGCCCACGTTTAGAACTACGCTCATATTTATTTTAACGTTCTAATTTTTCCCTCTATAAATAGCGAACTCATCTTGGGTCTTCTTGGCATATACAACACAACTGCTACTCCTTATATATTCTAGTATTATTCGTTATACAACTGCTATTATTCAAATTGGGCAATTTACATAGACAAGTCCAAAGCCTCTTTCTGTGAGTACACACAATTGGAGGTTTCACCGTTGAATCCTGGAGGGTAACCGCCGATAGCCCATTTGTACTTGAAGTTATTACCAGTGGGGGCGAAATCACTTTTTAGGACAGTAGCTTCGCTACGCCTCGGTTTCTTTCATGTACTAGATAAGTTGTTCCAATTTTATTGTTCAATTCTTCTTGTTCATTCTGCTCTATATTCCAACACACAAGGGCGGAGTTAGGAATTTTTTTCTGCCCTGGCTACCATGTACTAACCATATACACAAGAAATTGTCCCACCAAGATCAATCATAAATTCAAAATATATATAAAGGTTACCTTGTCCAAAACATTAGCTAATTCACGAGTTTTAGCATAACAACCTCTTAAAGGCAAAATTTCAAACACCTTGAAGGCGTACTCTAAAATCCCAGATTTCATAAGCATTTAGATGGAGCTTAGCCAAAAATTTCATCCTTATTACTCCAATTAACATATATATAACCTCCCATCACATCAACAAAGCAATTTCAATACGTTATTCATCTCAAATTCATGAATTTAAAAAGTATAAACTAAATTACCTCTTTCCTTGATATTTTTACTTGAATACTTGATTCAATTCTTGTTCCCAACTTGCTTTAATTGAATTCAATTCTTCATTTGGACAACAATTTGATTCACTTCTACTTTAATTTCAGTACTTGATAACCTCAATTCCTTAAGAACTTGGAGTTTTTAGTCCAATTTGTTGAATGCTTGCATATTGGGTAGTATGGAGATATATAATCTAAGCAAAGAGAAAGAGGTTGGAACGGATGGAAAGCAAGGAACTGTCAAAAACTTCACCCGGGCTACAGCCCATTCCAGCCCAAGTGTGGCTCTGCCCATGCCAACACATATCTCTGGCAATATGTAGATTTTACTTTTCTTTCGCTACATATCACCTATTTTGGAGTGTTGGTCCACAGTCGTACTTGGAAGGAAACCTCTTCCTTCAATCTTTGGAGGCAGCATCAGCAGAATTTGGGATATGCAAAGATTGATAGACAAATCAGTACACACCAACAAAACAAAACCTATCTACATAATTATAGTGTTACTTACATTCTAACCTCATAGCTTTCTTTATAGCTACCCTTTTCTTTATAGTATCCCAAAACTGATAAATATTTCAGATTTAGCCCTGCTACTTTATCTATTTCAAAATTAGAGATACGTTTGACCTTCTGAATTTAGTCAATTAATTAGCAAAATCCTAAAATACAAAATTGATACGAATCCGCATAATTTTAACAACATATTATACCAAGATGATGTTGCAAATGAAACTGAAACTTAGTTGAAGAAAAGATATAAGTCAACTATACAACATAGAAGAGCTTACAACATGGAAAATATAACCAGACTAGCTTCTATACAACATGGAAGAGCGTACAATTGTTGAATTAATATTTATGTTATTAAATATATGTATTAAAAAAATTAGAGAATATATAAAATGGAAGGTATCGTAATCCTTACAATAATAATCGAACAGTTAAATTTATCAATTAAACTAGTAGTATGCGATAAGAAGAAAGGGCAAAATGGGGAGCCAATCTACTGTGTAATGTGTATTGAACATCCAGTTTCTTTTTTCTAACTCTATTTTTATGTGTATCTTTTTCAAATTTCTATACAACAACAAAGAAATCAGCAGCATATCTCTGGCAATATGTAGATTTTCCTTCATCTTTGGAGGCAACAACAACAAAATTTGGGATATGCAAAGATTGATAGACAAATCAGTACACATCAACAAAACAAAACCTATCTACATAATTATAGTGTTACTTACATTCTAACCTCATAGCTTTCTTTATAGCTGCCCTTTTCTAAAGGGAATTGATATTTTCACAAGTTAATTTGATATTTCCACAAGTGGGTCTCATTTTTAACTAAACCAAACCTAGGGCTGTAAACGAATATATACGGATCCGGATACCAGTATATCCGTATCTGAAAAAATTAATCTGCATCCGTATTGGTATCCGGTATCCGACGAATTTTAAAAATATTATTCGTATCCGATATTCGGAATAATATCCGAATACGGATAATATCCGTTTCCGTATCTGGCAGATTTAAAAACAAAGATTTTTTTAAAAAAAATTTGCTAAATTTTATTTAATTACTAGATATTAATGAATGTAAAGTTATACTAATGAATGTAAGATTTTAATGAATGTAAATTATTAATTAATGAACGTAAGTTATTAATATATATGTAACAAGTTAATAGTTATAGTTTTGTATGTTAATATATACATATGTAAGTTATTAATATATATGTAACAAGCTAATAACTATAGTTTTGTAAGTTATATATATATATATATATATATATATATATATATATATATATATAAAGTTGTATACTTATATATATATTATATAATATATCATACCTCTCTTATATGTATATATATATATATATATAATATTGCATACATCTCTTAAATAAAATACATTTATTAAAACTATATATGTCATTTTGGAAATTATTTTAAAAAACAAAATAATATTAAAAAATAGTGGTTTAACTTGCTTTTCTTTAATTTACAAAAATACCACCTCACGACCCCACTTGTTTTTTAAAAGAATATTCAAAATGACGTAGTTTTAATAAAGATATATTATTTAAGAGATATATACTTTAGATTCATCCTATATATATATATATATATATATATATATATATATATATATATGTACGTTATTAATTAATGAATGTAAGTTATTAATATATATATATATATATATATAAGTTATTAATCAATTAATGTAAGTTATTAATATATATATATATATATATATCTAATAAATTACCTATATATGTGTGTATATATATATATATATATATATATAAATTACTTATATATATATAATTAATAACTTAATTATATATTTATATAATTAATATCAAGTATATATATTAATAACTTATATATATATATATATATATGTAATTAATTATGTAAGTTATTAATATATATATATATATATATATATATATATAAGTTATTCGGATACGGATACCGGATACAGATACGAATTCGAATATCGAATTCCGAATATCCGCTATCCGTCGGATATATTTACAGTCAGATGTTATACGAATACGCCTATATCTGTATCCGTATTCGTTTATTTGTGGATACCTTTAAACCAAATACGGATATATCCATTTTTTCCCGAAATAAGATCCACTTTTTTTCGAATACGAATGCATACGAATACAAATTTTTTGGTTACCATTCACAACCCTAACCAAACCTTTGTGTAGTAAACTAATTATAGGATTTAGTTCTTATGTCCAAATTACCCCCACTTTATAAATAACTAAACATCTAGTTGATTAACTTTATTTGATTAGTAGCGTTACTCAATTGAAGACAACTTTTATTTATTTAATTATTATGATAGTAGTAATATTAATAATAATTAGAAAATAGTTAGGAAATAAGTGAGACAAATTATTTACACATAAAAAATTAGGATTTAAGGCTTTCTCCCACAAGGAAAAATTTAATTTTCAGAATTTCTATTATCATATCATATTACTAAATTAAGATTTTTATGAAATAAATTATACTTAAAATGTGTAAACTTTATATATAAGATTGTGTAAAAATATAACTAGACTAGCTTCTATACAACATGGAAGAGCTTACAACATGGAAAATATAACTAGACTAGCTTCTATACAACTTGGAATAGCTTACAATTGTTGAAACAGTTGCCAAGTCATTAAAGTGATGAGCAGCAAAAAGCATTTAGATTCTCAATTAGAATGTAAATATATAAGTGAAAATAATAGTAATAAGATGGTGGTGGGTGTGGAATCAAATCCACCCACATATATATGAGGTGCATACTTCATTTTTTGTTAACTCTCACACCCCCAAACAAAACCCAGATACCGAAATTTTAGTTCAATTAACACCAAGAAATGGATAATCTCAATAAATATGAATGAGATAAGATATGTTTCATAAGATGGGAAGAATGAGAAAGAGATGATAGACGGAAAACAAAACTTGATCTTATAATGCTTGGGGTACTGTTTATCCCACATCGGGTACCAATGAAACATATTTAGGCTTATAAGTCAAGACCAAAGTAATGAGATCAGTTCAGTCTAGTAACGTATGCCTTTAATCGAGTGACGGGTTGAAGATTGGGTTGGGCTCTGCAAGTTGTTTCTTTCATGGGACAATTATATATAATAGTACATTTTATTAAAATATTACAAAAAAGGGCACAAACAA
Source organism: Panax stipuleanatus (assembly GCA_020205555.1). Taxonomy (NCBI): domain Eukaryota; kingdom Viridiplantae; phylum Streptophyta; class Magnoliopsida; order Apiales; family Araliaceae; genus Panax; species Panax stipuleanatus. Next base: position 30,085,318 of record CM035116.1, read on the forward strand.
AATGATTACAAAAAGAGTGCTTTGCAGGGTGTTTCTTTCATGGGACAATTACATATAATAGTTCATTTTATTAAAATATTACAAAAAAAGGGCACAAACAAAATGATTACAAAAAGAGTGCATATGCAATATTTAATTACAGAAAGAGTGCAATCTTATCCATTTTATTTAGTTGACTGATTTAATGAGTTATTGATAATGGCCCATGATTGTAGGGATTTAAATCTTCTCTCTCTTATCAACCTCCATATTCTTATCAGTAAAGGCCTTCTTCTTCCTCTTTGGTCGTCGCCTTCTTCCTCCTCTTCCGCCGTCGCAACCTTCTTCCTCACTTTCGCCCCCCGCCACCGCCACTACTCCTCCCGCCCCAGCCCCACACCCTCTCTTTCCCCTTCCTCCGCCTCCCTTATCCTCCCCCCGCCCACGCCCCACCCCATCCCTCCGCCTCCCACCGCCATCCCCTCTTCCCCCCCTTTCTCCTCCTCCAACCCCCGCCCCCGCCCCCTCCCCCGCCCCTTCCTCCACCTCCTCCCACCCCCCTTTCTCCTCCTCCCCCAAATCGATCCAAGGTGGCCGTCGGTGGAGGCCCCGCCACTGGCCGCGGTAGAGGCCCCTCCACCACCTGTTGCTTCCCCTCCACCACCGGTCCATTCTCCAACTCCACCGGTAACCAAACCTCATACATTGGTAACCAAACAAAATTACCAAGGTAACCAGGTATGACTGTGTTGGTTACCTTGGTATGAAGGTAACCAATTCAGTTTTATTAGGTTACCAATTTTATTTTGAATGTGATGCAGTTGGTAACCAAACTTCATGCAGTTGGTTACCAATTATTCATACCAAGGTAACCAACCCTTCATTCTAAGGTAATCGAATCTTAATTTTGAATGTAATGCAGTTGGTTGCCAAACTTTCATACCAAGGTAACCAATTCATATTGCAGGTGTGGAGGTAGATTGGTTACCTTGGTATAAACGTTTGGTTACCTTGGTACGAAGGTTTGGTTATCAACATTACATTACACATCACTCTCTTATCTCTCTCTTTCCTATGCAGTGTTCTTAATTTTTTTTTTGACATGAAATTGGGTCTCACCGGCAAAGGGGAAGAGGAAGATGACCGGCGAAGGGGAGGAGGAAGATGACCGGCGAAGGGGAGGAGGAAGATGACGTTGCCAAATTTTGAATATTTGAATTTATTTTTGAATTTGAATTTATTTTGAATTTGAATTTATTTTTGTTGTTAGATCCAAGATATTTGAATTTGAATTATTAATTATGGCAGTTATTTCTCCTTGATTTTAGGTTTCCTTAATTGAATCCTATACTAATTCCCTAAATTAAGGAATCCTAATTGCACTAATATTGTAAATAAATATGAAAAGTGTATTAATTGTGTAAATATTTTATGAGTGCACTATTATTGTAATTAATTTCAACATGTTGTATATTATTGTAAAGGACCCTTCTTTCATTGGCTTGCCCATTCCATTTAAGGAGTTGGGTCATGGGCTCTGGGTGAAGGCTTGGATCTCTTGGCTCCTAGAGTGGAGGGCACAACGCAAGGCTGGTTTCACAGAGCAGCGATCACTTCCCTCTCATGTCGGTGGAAGGATAACGGGCCAGTACTCTGCTAGTCCATCAAACACCAGATGGGCCGCTCTCAATCTAACAACCATCTTTTTTGTTTTTGCTTTGGACTATTTTATTCTATTTGATAATCTCAAAGGTTATTTAACCCATTGAATTCATTATTTGTTATCATTTCTAAGGTTATTTGATAGCTCATCAAGGGAATATAATACTACTCTTCTACTTGGGACTATGATCCACAATATTAAAAATGACAAGGTAAACTCTTGCCTTATGATTCCATGAGGTCAGACTTTGATTCTTTGGGTGTGTGAGTGTCACGTGCGTGCATGGAAATTATAAAAAAAAGGACAAAATATAGGGCTGTAAACGAATATTTTCACAAGTTAATTTGATATTTCCACAAGTGGGTCTCATTTTTAACTAAACCAAACCTATGGCTGTAAACGGATATATACGGATCCGGATACCAGTGTATTCGTATCCAAAAAAATTAATCTGCATCCGTATTGGTATCCGGTGGATTTTAAAAATATTAGCCGTATCGGGTATTCGGAAATAATATCCGAATACGGATAATATCCGTTTCTGTTTCTGTATCCGGCAGATTTAAAAACTAAGATTTTTAAATTTTTTTGTTGTTGCTAAATTACTAATATTTTATTTAACTACTAGATATTAATGAATGTAAAGTTATACTAATGAATGTAAGATTTTAATGAATGTAAATTATTAATTAATGAACAAGTTATTAATATATATGAAACAAGTTAATAGTTATAGTTTTGTAAGTTAATACATACATATGTAAGTTATTAATATATATGTGACAAGCTAATAACTATAGTTTTGTAGGTTTATATATATATATATATATATATATATAAAGTTTTATACTTATATATATATATATATATAATATAATATATCATACCTCTCTTGTACGTATAAATATAATATTGCATACATCTCTTAAATAAAATACATTTATTAAAACTATATATGTCATTTTGGAAATTCTTTTAAAAAACAAAATAATATTAAAAATAGTGGTTTCACTTGCTTTTCTTTAATTTACAAAAATACCACCCCGCGACCACACTTGTTTTTTAAAAGAATCTTGAAAATGACAGTTTTAATAAACATATGTTATTTAAGAGATATATACTTTAGATTCATCCTATATATATATATATATAAGTTATTAATCAATGAATATAAGTTATTAATGAACGTAAGTTATTAATAAATGAATGTAAATTATTAATATATATAATATATAACTTATATTACACACAAATATATGTAAGTTATTAATCAATAAATGTAAGTAATATATATATATATGTAAGTTATTAATATAGATATATATTATAAATATATATATATATATATATATATACATATATATGTAATTTATTAGATATATATATATATATATGTATTAATAACTTAATTATATATTTATATAATTAATATAAGTATATATATTAATAACTTATATATATGTAATTAATTATGTGAGTTATTAATATATATATATATATATATATATATAAGTTATTCGGATACGAATACCGGATACGAATATCGAATTTCGAATATCCGCTATCCGCCAGATATATTTACGGTCGGATGTTTAACGAATACGAATACGCCTATATCCGTATCCGTATTTGTTTATTTGCGAATGCCTTTAAACCGAATACGGATATATCTATTTTTTCCCGAATACGAAAATATCCACTTTTTTTCAATACGGATGCAGACGAATACGAATTTTTTGGTTACCATTTACAGCCCTAACCAAACCTTTGTGTAGTAAACTAATTATAGGATTTAGTTCTTATGTTCAAATTACCCCCACTTGATAAATAACTAAACATCTAGTTGCTTAACTTTATTTGATTAGTAGCGTTACTCAATTGAAGACAACTTTTGTTTAATTAATTATTATGATAGTAATAATATTAATATTAATTAGAAATTAGTTAGGAAATAAGTGAGACAAATTATTTACACAAAAAAATTAGGATTTAAGGATTTCGCCCACCAGGAAAAAAAATTATTTTCAGAATTTCTATTATCATATCATATTACTAAATTAAGATTTTTATGAAACAAATTATACTTAAAATGTGTAAACTTTATATATAAGATTGTGTAAAAATATAACTAGACTAGCTTCTATACAACATGGAAGAGCTTACAACATGGAAAATATAACTAGACTAGCTTCTATACAACAGGGAAGAGCTTACAATTGTTGAAAAAGTTGCCAAGTCATTAAAGTGATGAGCAGTAAAAAGCATTTAGATTCTCAATTAGAATGTAAATATATAAGTGAAAATAATAGTAATAAGATGGTGGTGGGTGTGGAATCAAATCCACCCACATATATATGAGTTGCATACTTCATTTTTTGTTAACTCTCACACCCCCCAAACAAAACCCAGATACCGAAATTTTAGTTCAATTAACACCAAGAAATGGATAATCTCAATAAATATTTATGAATGAGATAAGATATGTTTCATAAGATGGGAAGAATGAGAAAGAGATGATAGACAGAAAACAAAACTTGCTCTTATAATGCTTGGGGTACTGTTTATCCCACATCGGGTACCAATGAAACATATTTAGGCTTTATAAGTTAGGACCAAAGTAATGAGATCAGTTGGGTCTAGTAACGCAGGCCTATAACTCGAGTGAGAGCTTTAAGTTGGTTGAAGGTTGGCTTGGTCCAGACGGTTGGGCTCTGCAGGGTGTTTCTTTCATTGGCTTTCCCATTCCAAGTAAGGAGTTGGGTCGGTGTTTCTTTCATTGGCTTTCCCCATTCCAAGTAAGGAGTTGGGTCATGGGCTCTGGGTGAAGGCTCGGATCTCCTGGCTCCCAAGAGTGGAGGGCACAGCGCAAGGCTGGTTTCACAGAGCAGTGATCACTTCCCTCTCCTGTCCGGTGGAAGGATAACGGTCCAGTACTCTGCTAGTCCATCAAACACCAGATGGGCCGCTCTCAATCTAACAACGATCTTTTTTTTTCCTTTGGACTATTTTATTCTATTTGATAATCTATAAGGTTATTTAACCCATTGAATACATTATTTGTTATCATTTCTAAGGTTATTTGATAGCTCACCAGATGGGCCGCTCTCAATCTAACAACGATCTTTTTTTTTCCTTTGGACTATTTTATTCTATTTGATAATCTATAAGGTTATTTAACCCATTGAATACATTATTTGTTATCATTTCTAAGGTTATTTGATAGCTCATCAAGGGAATATAATACTACTCTTCTAGTTGGGACTATGATCCACAATATTAAAAATGACAAGGTAACTCTTGCCTTATGATTCCATGAGGTCAGACTTTGATTCTTTGGGTGTGTGAGTGTGGCGTGCGTGCATGGAAATTAAAAAAAAAGGACAAAATATAGGGCTGTAAACGGATATTTACACAAGTTCATTTGATATTTCCACAAGTGGGTCTCATTTTTAACTAAACCAAACCTAGTGTTGTAAACCGATATATACGGATCCGAATACCATTGTTTTCGTATCCAAAAAAATTAATTTGCATCCGTATTAGTATCCGGCGGATTTTAAAAATATTAGCCGTATCTGGTATTCCGAATAATATCAGAATACGGATAATATACGTTTCCGTTTCTGTATCCGGCAGATTTAAAAACTAAGATTTTTAATTTTTTTTTCTAAATTACTAATATTTTATTTAACTACTAGATATTAATGAATGTAAAGTTATACTAATGAATGTATGATTTTAATGAATGTAAATTATTAATTAATGAACGTAAGTTATTAATATATATGAAACAAGTTAATAGTTATAGTTTTGTAAGTTAATATATACATATGTAAGTTATTAATATATATGTGACTAGCAAATAACTATAGTTTTGTAGGTTTATATATATATATATATATATATATATATATATATATATATATATATATAGATATATGTATATTATAATATATCATACCTATCTTATATGTATATATATAATATTGCATACATCTCTTAAATAAAATACATTTATTAAAACTATATATGTCATTCTCGAAATTCTTTTAAAAAAACAAAATAATATTAAAAAATAGTGGTTTCACATGCTTTTCTTTAATTTACAAAAATACCACCCCGCGGCCACACTTGTTTTTTAAAAGAATATTCAAAATGACGTAATTTTAATAAAGATATGTTATTTAAGAGATATATACTTTAGATTCATCCTATATATATTTAAGTTATTAATCAATGAATATAAGTTATTAATGAACGTAAGTTATTAATAAATGAATGTAAATTATTAATATATTTAACTTATATACACACACATATATATGTAAGTTATTCACACACACACACACACACACACATATATATATATATATATGTAAGTTATTAATCAATGAATGTAAGTTATTAATATATATATATAGATATATATATATATATACATATATATGCAATTTATTAGATATATATATATATATATATATATATATATATATATATACGGTTCATCTCTTTAGCGAAGCATAGGGAGCGAATTAAAGACGAACCGGCTATACCGACGGTTTTTTCCGTCGCTATAACTTAAAAAACTGACTTTCTATGCTATAGCGACGGAAAAAACCGTCGCTATAGTCGGTTCGTCTTTAGTTCGCTCCCTATGGTTCGCTAGAGAGACGAATTCTATATATATATATATATATTATTAATAACTTAATTATATATTTTTATAATTAATATAAGTATATATATTAATAACTTATATATATATGAAATTAATTATGTGAGTTATTAATATATATATATATATATATATACAAGTTATTCGGATACGGATACCGGATACGAATTCGAATATAGAATTCGGAATATCCGCTATTCGCCAGATATATTTACGGTCGGATGTTAAACGAATACGAATACGCCTATATCCGTATCCGTATTTGTTTATATGTGAATGCCTTTAAACCGAATATGGATATATCCGTTTTTTTTTGAATTCGAATAATATCCACTTTTTTCCAATACGGATGCAGACGAATACAAATTTTTTGGTTACCATTTACAGTCCTAACCAAACCTTTGTGTAGTAAACTAATTATAGGATTTAGTTCTTATGTCCAAATTACCCCCACTTGATAAATAACTAAACATCTAGTTGCTTAACTTTATTTGATTAGTAGCGTTATTCAATTGAAGACAACTTTTATTTAATTAATTATTATGATAGTAATAATATTAATAATAATTAGAAATTAGTTAGGAAATAAGTGAGACAAATTATTTACACAAAAAAAATTAGGATTTAAGGCTTTCTCCCACTAGGGGAAAAAATTATTTTCAGAATTTCTATTATCATATCATATTACTAAATTAACATATTTTTTGAAACAAATTATACTTAAAATGTGTAAATTTTATATATAAGATTGTGTAAAAATATAACTAGACTAGCTTCTATACAACATGGAAGAGCTTACAACATGGAAAATATAACTAGACTAGCTTCTATACAACATGGAAGAGCTTACAATTATTGAAAAAGTTGCCAAGTCATTAAAGTGATGAGCAGCAAAAAGCATTTAGATTCTCAATTAGAATGTAAATATATAAGTGAAAATAATAGCAATAAGATGGTGGTGGGTGTGGAATCAAATCCACCCACATATATATGAGGTGCATACTTTATTTTTTGTTAACTCTCACACCCCCCAAACAAAACCCAGATACCAAAATTTTAGTTCAATTAACACCAAGAAATGGATAATCTCAATAAATATATCTGAATGAGATAAGATATGTTTCATAAGATGGGAAGAATGAGAAAGAGATGATAGACAGAAAACAAAACTTGCTCTTATAATGCTTGGGGTACTGTTTATCCCACATCGGGTACCAATGAAACATATTTAGGCTTTATAAGTTAGGACCAAAGTAATGAGATCAGTTGGGTCTAGTAACGCAGGCCTATAACTTGAGTGAGAGCTTTAAGTTGGTTGAAGGTAGGCTTGGTCCAGACGGTTGGGCTCTACAGGGTGTTTCTTTCATTGGCTTGCCCATTCCAAGTAAGGAGTTGGGTCATGGGCTCTGGGCGAAGGCTTGGATCTCCTGGCTGCTAGAGTGGAGGGCACAGCGCCTGTCGGTGGAAGGATAACGGGCCAGTATTGGCGAAGGCTTGGATCTCCTGGCTCTGCTAGAGTGAGGCTGGTTTCACAGAGTAGCGATCACTTTCATCTCCTGTCTTGTGTAAACTGATATTTTCACAAGTGGGTCTCATTTTTAACTAAACCAAACCTAGGGCTGTAAACGGATATATACGGATCCGAATACCAGTTTATCCGTATCCAAAAAAAATAATCGGCATTCGTATTGGTATCCGGCAGATTTTAAAAATATTAGCCGTATTCGGTATTCGGAATAATATCCGAATACGGATAATATCGTTTTCGTTTCTGTATCCGGTAGATTTATAAATAAGATTTTTAAACTTTTTTTTGGTTGCTAAATTACTAATATTTTATTTAATTACTAGATATTAATGAATGTAAAGTTATACTAATGAATGTATGATTTTAATGAATGTAAATTATTATTTAATGAACGTAAGTTATTAATATATATGAAACAAGTAAATAGTTATAGTTTTGTAAGTTAATATATACATATGTAAGTTATTAATATATATGTGACAAGCTAATAACTACAGTTTTCTAGGTTTATATATATATATATATATATATATATATATATTATAATATATCATACCTCTCTTATATGTATATATATAATATTGCATATGTCTCTTAAATAAAATACATTTTTTAAAACTATATATGTAATTTTAGAAATTCTTTTAAAAAACAAAATAATATTAAAAAATTGTGGTTTCACTTGCTTTTCCTTAATTTACAAAAATACCACCCCGCGACCACACTTGTTTTTTAAAAGAATCTTCAAAATGACGTAGTTTTAATAAAGATATGTTATTTAAGAGATATATACCTTAGATTCATCATATATATATATAGATATATATAAGTTATTAATCAATGAATAGAAGTTATTAATGAATGTAAATTTTTAATAAATGAATGTAAATTATTATTATATATAATATATAAGTTATATATACACACATATATATGTAAGTTATTCACACACACACACACACACAAACATATATGTATATATATTTGTAGTTTATTAATACAGATATATATATATATATATATATATATTATTAATAACTTAATTATATATTTATATAATTAATATAAGTATATATATTAATAACTTATATATATATATATATGTAATTAATTATGTGAGTTATTAATATTTATATATATATATATATAAGTTATTCGGATACGGATACCGGATACGAATTCGAATATCGAATTTCGAATATCCGCTATCCGCCAGATATATATACGGTTGGATGTTTAACGAATACGAATACGCCTATATCCGTATCCGTATTTGTTTATTTGCGAATGCCTTTAAACCGAATACGGATATATCCGTTTTTTTTCGAATACGAATAATATCCACTTTTTTTCAATACGGATGCAGACGAATACGAATTTTTTGGTTACCATTTACAGCCCTAACCAAACCTTTGTGTAGTAAACTAATTATAGGATTTAGTTCTTATATCCAAATTACCCCCACTTGATAAATAACTAAACATCTAGTTGCTTAACTTTATTTGATTAGTAGCGTTACTCAATTGAAGACAACTTTTATTTAATTAATTATTATGATAGTAATAATATTAATAATAATTAGAAATTAGTTAGGAATAAGAGAGACAAATTATTTACACAAAAAAATTAGGATTTAAGGCTTTCTCCCACCAGGAAAAAAAATTATTTTCAGAATTTCTATTATCATATCATATTACTAAATTAAGATTTTTATGAAACAAATTATACTTAAAATGTGTAAAGTTTATATATAAGATTGTGTAAAAATATAAATAGACTAGCTTCTATACAACATGGAAGAGCTTACAACATGGAAAATATAACTAGACTAGCTTCTATACAACATGGAAAAGCTTACAATTATTGAAAAAGTTGCCTAGTAATTAAAGTGATGAGCAGCAAAAAGCATTTAGATTCTCAATTAGAATGTAAATATATAAGTGAAAATAATAGTAATAAGATGGTGGTGGGTGTGGAATCAAATCCACCCACATATATATGAGGTGCATACTTCATTTTTTGTTAACTCTCACACCCCCCAAACAAAACCCAGATAACGAAATTTTAGTTCAATTAACACCAAGAAATGGATATTCTCAATAAATATATCTGAATGAGATAAGATATGTTTCATAAGATGGGAAGAATGAGAAAGAGATGATAGACAGAAAACAAAACTTGCTCTTATAATGCTTGGGGTACTGTTTATCCCACATCTGGTACCAATGAAACATATTTAGGCTTTATAAGTCAGGACCAAAGTAATGAGATCAGCTGGGTCTAGTAACGCAGGCCTGTAACTCGAGTGAGAGCTTTAAGTTGGTTGAAGGTTGGCTTGGTCCAGACGGTTGGGCTCTGCAGGGTGTTTCTTTCATTGGCTTGCCCATTCCAAGTAAGGAGTTGGGTCATGGGCTCTGGGCGAAGGCTTGGATCTCCTGGCTCCTAGAGTGGAGGGCACAGCGCAAGGCTGGTTTCACAGAGCAGCGATCACTTCCCTCTCCTGTCGGTGGAAGGATAACGGGCCAGTACTCTGCTAGTCCATCAAACACCAGATGGGCCGCTCTCAATCTAACAACCATCTTTTTTTTCCTTTGGACTATTTTATTCTATATGATAATCTCTAAGGTTATTTAACCCATTGAATACATTATTTGTTATCATTTCTAAGGTTATTTGATAGCTCATCAAGGGAATATAATACTACTCTTCTACTTGGGACTATGATCCACAATATTAAAAATGACAAGGTAACTTTTGCCTTATGATTCCATGAGGTCAGACTTTGATTCTTTGGGTGTGTGAGTGTGGCGTGCGTGCATGGAAATTAAAAAAAAAAGGACAAAATATAGGGCTGTAAACGGATATTTCCACAAGTTCATTTGATATTTCCACAAGTGGGTCTCATTTTTAACTAAACCAAACTTAGGGCTGTAAACTGATATATACGGATCCGAATACCAGTGTTTTCGTATCCAAAAAAATTAATCTGCATTCGTATTGGTATCCGGCGGATTTTAAAAATATTAGCCGTATTCGGTATTCAGAATAATATCCGAATACGGATAATATACGTTTCCGTTTCTGTATCCGGCAGATTTAAAAATAAGATTTTTAAATTTTTTTTGTTGCTAAATTACTAATATTTTATTTAACTACTAGATATTAATGAATGTAAAGTTATAGTAATGAATGTAAGATTTTAATGAATGTAAATTATTATTTAATGAACGTAAGTTATTAATATATATGAAACAAGTTAATAGTTATAGTTTTGTAAGTTAATATATACATATGTAAGTTATTAATATATATGTGACAAGCTAATAATTATAGTTTTCTAGGTTTATATATATATAAAAGTTATATACTTATATATATATATATATATATATATATTATAATATATCATACCTCTCTTATACGTATATATATAATATTGCATATGTCTCTTAAATAAAATACATTTTTTAAAACTATATATGTAATTTTAGAAATTCTTTTAAAAAGAAAATAATATTAAAAAATTATGGTTTCACTTGCTTTTCCTTAATTTACAAAAATACCACCCCGCGACCACACTTGTTTTTTAAAAGAATCTTCAAAATGACGTAGTTTTAATAAAGATATGTTATTTAAGAGATATATACTTTAGATTCATCATATATATATATATATATAGATATATATAAGTTATTAATCATTGAATAGAAGTTATTAATGAATGTAAATTTTTAATAAATGAATGTAAATTATTATTATATATAATATATAACTTATACATACACACATATATATGTAAGTTATTCACACACACACACAAACACAACACACACACACATATATATATATATATATATTTGTAGTTTATTAATACAGATATATATATATATATATATTATTAATAACTTAATTATATATTTATATAATTAATATAAGTATATATATTAATAACTTATATATATATATATGTAATTAATTATGTGAGTTATTAATATTTATATATATATATATATAAGTTATTCGGATACGGATACCGGATACGAATTCGAATATCGAATTTCGAATATCCGCTATCCGCCAGATATATATACGGTTGGATGTTTAACGAATACGAATACGCCTATATCCGTATCCGTATTTGTTTATTTGCGAATGCCTTTAAACCGAATACGGATATATCCGTTTTTTTTCGAATACGAATAATATCCACTTTTTTTCAATACGGATGAAGACGAATACGAATTTTTTGGTTACCATTTACAGCCCTAACCAAACCTTTGTGTAGTAAACTAATTATAGGATTTAGTTCTTATATCCAAATTACCCCCACTTGATAAATAACTAAACATCTAGTTGCTTAACTTTATTTGATTAATAGCGTTACTCAATTGAAGACAACTTTTATTTAATTAATTATTATGATAGTAATAATATTAATAATAATTAGAAATTAGTTAGGAATAAGAGAGACAAATTATTTACACAAAAAAATTAGGATTTAAGGCTTTCTCCCACCAGGAAAAAAAATTATTTTCAGAATTTCTATTATCATATCATATTACTAAATTAAGATTTTTATGAAACAAATTATACTTAAAATGTGTAAAGTTTATATATAAGATTGTGTAAAAATATAAATAGACTAGCTTCTATACAACATGGAAGAGCTTACAACATGGAAAATATAACTAGACTAGCTTCTATACAACATGGAAAAGCTTACAATTATTGAAAAAGTTGCCTAGTAATTAAAGTGATGAGCAGCAAAAAGCATTTAGATTCTCAATTAGAATGTAAATATATAAGTGAAAATAATAGTAATAAGATGGTGGTGGGTGTGGAATCAAATCCACCCACATATATATGAGGTGCATACTTCATTTTTTGTTAACTCTCACACCCCCCAAACAAAACCCAGATAACGAAATTTTAGTTCAATTAACACCAAGAAATGGATAATCTCAATAAATATATCTGAATGAGATAAGATATGTTTCATAAGATGGGAAGAATGAGAAAGAGATGATAGACAGAAAACAAAACCTGCTCTTATAATGCTTGGGGTACTGTTTATCCCACATCGGGTACCAATGAAACATATTTAGGCTTTATAAGTCAGGACCAAAGTAATGAGATCAGCTGGGTCTAGTAACGCAGGCCTGTAACTCGAGTGAGAGCTTTAAGTTGGTTGAAGGTTGGCTTGGTCCAGACGGTTGGGCTCTGCAGGGTGTTTCTTTCATTGGCTTGCCCATTCCAAGTAAGGAGTTGGGTCATAGGCTCTGGGCGAAGGCTTGGATCTCCTGGCTCCTAGAGTGGAGGGCACAACGCAAGGCTGGTTTCACAGAGCAGCGATCACTTCCCTCTCCTGTCGGTGGAAGGATAACGGGCCAGTACTCTGCTAGTCCATCAAACACCAGATGGGCCGCTCTCAATCTAACAACCATCTTTTTTTTTCCTTTGGACTATTTTATTCTATATGATAATCTCTAAGGTTATTTAACCCATTGAATACATTATTTGTTATCATTTCTAAGGTTATTTGATAGCTCATCAAGGGAATATAATACTACTCTTCTAGTTGGGACTATGATCCACAATATTAAAAATGACAAGGTAACTCTTGCCTTATGATTCCATGAGGTCAGACTTTGATTCTTTGGCCATTGAATACATTATTTGTTATCATTTCTAAGGTTATTTGATAGCTCATCAAGGGAATATAATACTACTCTTCTAGTTGGGACTATGATCCACAATATTAAAAATGACAAGGTAACTCTTGCCTTATGATTCCATGAGGTCAGACTTTGATTCTTTGGGTGTGTGAGTGTGGCGTGCGTGCATGGAAATTGAAAAAAAAAAGGACAAAATATAGGGCTGTAAACGGATATTTCCACAAGTTCATTTGATATTTCCACAAGTGGGTCTCATTTTTAACTAAACCAAACTTAGGGCTGTAAACTGATATATACGGATCCGAATACCAGTGTTTTCGTATCCAAAAAAATTAATCTGCATTCGTATTGGTATCCGGCGGATTTTAAAAATATTAGCCGTATTCGGTATTCAGAATAATATCCGAATACGGATAATATACGTTTCCGTTTCTGTATCCGGCAGATTTAAAAATAAGATTTTTAAATTTTTTTGTTGCTAAATTACTAATATTTTATTTAACTACTAGATATTAATGAATGTAAAGTTATACTAATGAATGTAAGATTTTAATGAATGTAAATTATTATTTAATGAACGTAAGTTATTAATATATATGAAACAAGTTAATAGTTATAGTTTTGTAAGTTAATATATACATATGTAAGTTATTAATATTAATGTGACAAGCTAATAATTATAGTTTTCTAGGTTTATATATATATAAAAGTTATATATATATATATATATATTATAATATATCATACCTCTCTTATACGTATATATATAATATTGCATATGTCTCTTAAATAAAATACATTTTTAAAACTATATATGTAATTTTAGAAATTCTTTTAAAAAAACAAAATAATATTAAAAAATTGTGGTTTCACTTGCTTTTCCTTAATTTACAAAAATACCACCCCGCGACCACACTTGTTTTTTAAAAGAATCTTCAAAATGACGTAGTTTTAATAAAGATATGTTATTTAAGAGATATATACTTTAGATTCATCATATATATATATATATAGATATATATAAGTTATTAATCAATGAATATAAGTTATTAATAAATGTAAATTTTTAATAAATGAATGTAAATTATTATTATATATAATATATAACTTATATATACACACATATATATGTAAGTTATTCACACACACACACACACACACACACAAACACACACACACACACACACACACACATATATATATATATATATATATTTGTAGTTTATTAATACAGATATACATATATATATATATATATATTTATTATTAATAACTTAATTATATATTTATATAATTAATATAAGTATATATATTAATAACTTATATATATATATATGTAATTAATTATGTGAGTTATTAATATTTATATATATATATATATATATATATATATATAAGTTATTCGGATACGGATACCTGATACGAATTCGAATATCGAATATCCGCTATCCGCCAGATATATATACGGTTGGATGTTTAACGAATACGAATACGCCTATATCCGTATTCGTATTTGTTTATTTGCGAATGTCTTTAAACCGAATACGGATATATCCGTTTTTTTTCGAATACGAATAATATCCACTTTTTTTCAATACGGATGCAGACGAATACGAATTTTTTGGTTACCATTTACAGCCCTAACCAAACCTTTGTGTAGTAAACTAATTATAGGATTTAGTTCTTATATCCAAATTACCCCCACTTGATAAATAACTAAACATCTAGTTGCTTAACTTTATTTGATTAGTAGCGTTACTCAATTGAAGACAACTTTTATTTAATTAATTATTATGATAGTAATAATATTAATAACAATTAGAAATTAGTTAGGAATAAGAGAGACAAATTATTTACACAAAAAAAATTAGGATTTAAGGCTTTCTCCCACCAGGAAAAAAAATTATTTTCAGAATTTCTATTATCATATCATATTACTAAATTAAGATTTTTATGAAACAAATTATACTTAAAATGTGTAAAGTTTATATATAAGATTGTGTAAAAATATAAATAGACTAGCTTCTATACAACATGGAAGAGCTTACAACATGGAAAATATAACTAGACTAGCTTCTATACAACATGGAAAAGCTTACAATTATTGAAAAAGTTGCCTAGTAATTAAAGTGATGAGCAGCAAAAAGCATTTAGATTCTCAATTAAAATGTAAATATATAAGTGAAAATAATAGTAATAAGATGGTGGTGGGTGTGGAATCAAATCCACCCACATATATATGAGGTGCATACTTCATTTTTTGTTAACTCTCACACCCCCCAAACAAAACCCAGATAACGAAATTTTAGTTCAATTAACACCAAGAAATGGATAATCTCAATAAATATATCTGAATGAGATAAGATATGTTTCATAAGATGGGAAGAATGAGAAAGAGATGATAGACAGAAAACAAAACTTGCTCTTATAATGCTTGGGGTACTGTTTATCCCACATCGGGTACCAATGAAACATATTTAGGCTTTATAAGTCAGGACCAAAGTAATGAGATCAGCTGGGTCTAGTAACGCAGGCCTGTAACTCGAGTGAGAGCTTTAAGTTGGTTGAAGGTTGGCTTGGTCCAGACGGTTGGGCTCTGCAGGGTGTTTCTTTCATTGGATTGCCCATTCCAAGTAAGGAGTTGGGTCATGGGCTCTGGGCGAAGGCTTGGATCTCCTGGCTCCTAGAGTGGAGGGCACAGCGCAAGGGCTCTGGGCGAAGGCTTGGATCTCCTGGCTCCTAGAGTGGAGGGCACAGCGCAAGGCTGGTTTCACAGAGCAGCGATCACTTCCCTCTCCTGTCGGTGGAAGGATAACGGGCCAGTACTCTGCTAGTCCATCAAACACCAGATGGGCCGCTCTCAATCTAACAACCATCTTTTTTTTTCCTTTGGACTATTTTATTCTATTTGATAATCTCTAAGGTTATTTAACCCATTGAATACATTATTTGTTATCATTTCTAAGGTTATTTGATAGCTCATCAAGGGAATATAATACTACTCTTCTAGTTGGGACTATGATCCACAATATTAAAAATGACAAGGTAACTCTTGCCTTATGATTCCATGAGGTCAGACTTTGATTCTTTGGGTGTGTGAGTGCGGCGTGCGTGCATGGAAATTGAAAAAAAAAAGGACAAAATATAGGGCTGTAAACGGATATTTCCACAAGTTCATTTGATATTTCCACAAGTGGGTCTCATTTTTAACTAAACCAAACTTAGGGCTGTAAACTGATATATACGGATCCGAATACCAGTGTTTTCGTATCCAAAAAAATTAATCTGCATTCGTATTGGTATCCGGCGGATTTTAAAAATATTAGCCGTATTCGGTATTCAGAATAATATCCGAATACGGATGATATACGTTTCCGTTTCTGTATCCGGCAGATTTAAAAATAAGATTTTTAAATTTTTTTGTTGCTAAATTACTAATATTTTATTTAACTACTAGATATTAATGAATGTAAAGTTATACTAATGAATGTAAGATTTTAATGAATGTAAATTATTATTTAATGAACGTAAGTTATTAATATATATGAAACAAGTTAATAGTTATAGTTTTGTAAGTTAATATATACATATGTAAGTTATTAATATATATGTGACAAGCTAATAATTATAGTTTTCTAGGTTTATATATATATAAAAGTTATATACTTATATATATATATATATATATATATATATATTATAATATATCATACCTCTCTTATACGTATATATATAATATTGCATGTCTCTTAAATAAAATACATTTTTTAAAACTATATATGTAATTTTAGAAATTCTTTTAAAAAACAAAATAAAATTAAAAAATTGTGGTTTCACTTGCTTTTCCTTAATTTACAAAAATACCACCCCGCGACCACACTTGTTTTTTAAAAGAATCTTCAAAATGACGTAGTTTTAATAAAGATATGTTATTTAAGAGATATATACTTTAGATTCATCATATATATATATATATATAGATATATATAAGTTATTAATCAATGAATATAAGTTATTAATAAATGTAAATTTTTAATAAATGAATGTAAATTATTATTATATATAATATATAACTTATATATACACACATATATATGTAAGTTATTCACACACACATACACACACACACAAACACACACACACACACATATATATATATATATATATATTTGTAGTTTATTAATACAGATATACATATATATATATATATATTTATTATTAATAACTTAATTATATATTTATATAATTAATATAAGTATATATATTAATAACTTATATATATATATATATATGTAATTAATTATGTGAGTTATTAATATTTATATATATATATATAAGTTATTCGGATACGGATACCGGATACGAATTCGAATATCGAATTTCGAATATCCGCTATCCGCCAGATATATATACGGTTGGATGTTTAACGAATACGAATACGCCTATATCCGTATCCGTATTTGTTTATTTGCGAATGCCTTTAAACCGAATACGGATATATCCTTTTTTTTTCGAATACGAATAATATCCACTTTTTTTCAATACGGATGCAGACGAATACGAATTTTTTGGTTACCATTTACAGCCCTAACCAAACCTTTGTGTAGTAACTAATTATAGGATTTAGTTCTTATATCCAAATTACCCCCACTTGATAAATAACTAAACATCTAGTTGCTTAACTTTATTTGATTAGTAGCGTTACTCAATTGAAGACAACTTTTATTTAATTAATTATTATGATAGTAATAATATTAATAACAATTAGAAATTAGTTAGGAATAAGAGAGACAAATTATTTACACAAAAAAAATTAGGATTTAAGGCTTTCTCCCACCAGGAAAAAAAATTATTTTCAGAATTTCTATTATCATATCATATTACTAAATTAAGATTTTTATGAAACAAATTATACTTAAAATGTGTAAAGTTTATATATAAGATTGTGTAAAAATATAAATAGACTAGCTTCTATACAACATGGAAGAGCTTACAACATGGAAAATATAACTAGACTAGCTTCTATACAACATGGAAAAGCTTACAATTATTGAAAAAGTTGCCTAGTAATTAAAGTGATGAGCAGCAAAAAGCATTTAGATTCTCAATTAGAATGTAAATATATAAGTGAAAATAATAGTAATAAGATGGTGGTGGGTGTGGAATCAAATCCACCCACATATATATGAGGTGCATACTTCATTTTTTGTTAACTCTCACACCCCCCAAACAAAACCCAGATAACGAAATTTTAGTTCAATTAACACCAAGAAATGGATATTCTCAATAAATATATCTGAATGAGATAAGATATGTTTCATAAGATGGGAAGAATGAGAAAGAGATGATAGACAGAAAACAAAACTTGCTCTTATAATGCTTGGGGTACTGTTTATCCCACATCTGGTACCAATGAAACATATTTATGCTTTATAAGTCAGGACCAAAGTAATGAGATCAGCTGGGTCTAGTAACGCAGGCCTGTAACTCGAGTGAGAGCTTTAAGTTGGTTGAAGGTTGGCTTGGTCCAGACGGTTGGGCTCTGCAGGGTGTTTCTTTCATTGGCTTGCCCATTCCAAGTAAGGAGTTGGGTCATGGGCTCTGGGCGAAGGCTTGGATCTCCTGGCTCCTAGAGTGGAGGGCACAGCGCAAGGCTGGTTTCACAGAGCAGCGATCACTTCCCTCTCCTGTCGGTGGAAGGATAACGGGCCAGTACTCTGCTAGTCCATCAAACACCAGATGGGCCGCTCTCAATCTAACAACCATCTTTTTTTTCCTTTGGACTATTTTATTCTATATGATAATCTCTAAGGTTATTTAACCCATTGAATACATTATTTGTTATCATTTCTAAGGTTATTTGATAGCTCATCAAGGGAATATAATACTACTCTTCTACTTGGGACTATGATCCACAATATTAAAAATGACAAGGTAACTTTTGCCTTATGATTCCATGAGGTCAGACTTTGATTCTTTGGGTGTGTGAGTGTGGCGTGCGTGCATGGAAATTAAAAAAAAAAGGACAAAATATAGGGCTGTAAACGGATATTTCCACAAGTTCATTTGATATTTCCACAAGTGGGTCTCATTTTTAACTAAACCAAACTTAGGGCTGTAAACTGATATATACGGATCCGAATACCAGTGTTTTCGTATCCAAAAAAATTAATCTGCATTCGTATTGGTATCCGGCGGATTTTAAAAATATTAGCCGTATTCGGTATTCAGAATAATATCCGAATACGGATGATATACGTTTCCGTTTCTGTATCCGGCAGATTTAAAAATAAGATTTTTAAATTTTTTTGTTGCTAAATTACTAATATTTTATTTAACTACTAGATATTAATGAATGTAAAGTTATACTAATGAATGTAAGATTTTAATGAATGTAAATTATTATTTAATGAACGTAAGTTATTAATATATATGAAACAAGTTAATAGTTATAGTTTTGTAAGTTAATATATACATATGTAAGTTATTAATATATATGTGACAAGCTAATAATTATAGTTTTCTAGGTTTATATATATATAAAAGTTATATACTTATATATATATATATATATATATATTATAATATATCATACCTCTCTTATACGTATATATATAATATTGCATGTCTCTTAAATAAAATACATTTTTTAAAACTATATATGTAATTTTAGAAATTCTTTTAAAAAACAAAATAAAATTAAAAAATTGTGGTTTCACTTGCTTTTCCTTAATTTACAAAAATACCACCCCGCGACCACACTTGTTTTTTAAAAGAATCTTCAAAATGACGTAGTTTTAATAAAGATATGTTATTTAAGAGATATATACTTTAGATTCATCATATATATATATATATAGATATATATAAGTTATTAATCAATGAATATAAGTTATTAATAAATGTAAATTTTTAATAAATGAATGTAAATTATTATTATATATAATATATAACTTATATATACACACATATATATGTAAGTTATTCACACACACATACACACACACACAAACACACACACACACACACATATATATATATATATATATATTTGTAGTTTATTAATACAGATATACATATATATATATATATATATATATTTATTATTAATAACTTAATTATATATTTATATAATTAATATAAGTATATATATTAATAACTTATATATATATATATGTAATTAATTATGTGAGTTATTAATATTTATATATATATATATAAGTTATTCGGATACGGATACCGGATACGAATTCGAATATCGAATTTCGAATATCCGCTATCCGCCAGATATATATACGGTTGGATGTTTAACGAATACGAATACGCCTATATCCGTATCCGTATTTGTTTATTTGCGAATGCCTTTAAACCGAATACGGATATATCCTTTTTTTTTCGAATACGAATAATATCCACTTTTTTTCAATACGGATGCAGACGAATACGAATTTTTTGGTTACCATTTACAGCCCTAACCAAACCTTTGTGTAGTTAACTAATTATAGGATTTAGTTCTTATATCCAAATTACCCCCACTTGATAAATAACTAAACATCTAGTTGCTTAACTTTATTTGATTAGTAGCGTTACTCAATTGAAGACAACTTTTATTTAATTAATTATTATGATAGTAATAATATTAATAACAATTAGAAATTAGTTAGGAATAAGAGAGACAAATTATTTACACAAAAAAAATTAGGATTTAAGGCTTTCTCCCACCAGGAAAAAAAATTATTTTCAGAATTTCTATTATCATATCATATTACTAAATTAAGATTTTTATGAAACAAATTATACTTAAAATGTGTAAAGTTTATATATAAGATTGTGTAAAAATATAAATAGACTAGCTTCTATACAACATGGAAGAGCTTACAACATGGAAAATATAACTAGACTAGCTTCTATACAACATGGAAAAGCTTACAATTATTGAAAAAGTTGCCTAGTAATTAAAGTGATGAGCAGCAAAAAGCATTTAGATTCTCAATTAGAATGTAAATATATAAGTGAAAATAATAGTAATAAGATGGTGGTGGGTGTGGAATCAAATCCACCCACATATATATGAGGTGCATACTTCATTTTTTGTTAACTCTCACACCCCCCAAACAAAACCCAGATAACGAAATTTTAGTTCAATTAACACCAAGAAATGGATAATCTCAATAAATATATCTGAATGAGATAAGATATGTTTCATAAGATGGGAAGAATGAGAAAGAGATGATAGACAGAAAACAAAACTTGCTCTTATAATGCTTGGGGTACTGTTTATCCCACATCGGGTACCAATGAAACATATTTAGGCTTTATAAGTCAGGACCAAAGTAATGAGATCAGCTGGGTCTAGTAACGCAGGCCTGTAACTCGAGTGAGAGCTTTAAGTTGGTTGAAGGTTGGCTTGGTCCAGACGGTTGGGCTCTGCAGGGTGTTTCTTTCATTGGCTTGCCCATTCCAAGTAAGGAGTTGGGTCATGGGCTCTGGGCGAAGGCTTGGATCTCCTGGCTCCTAGAGTGGAGGGCACAGCGCAAGGCTGGTTTCACAGAGCAGCGATCACTTCCCTCTCCTGTCGGTGGAAGGATAACGGGCCAGTACTCTGCTAGTCCATCAAACACCAGATGGGCCGCTCTCAATCTAACAACCATCTTTTTTTTTCCTTTGGACTATTTTATTCTATTTGATAATCTCTAAGGTTATTTAACCCATTGAATACATTATTTGTTATCATTTCTAAGGTTATTTGATAGCTCATCAAGGGAATATAATACTACTCTTCTAGTTGGGACTATGATCCACAATATTAAAAATGACAAGGTAACTCTTGCCTTATGATTCCATGAGGTCAGACTTTGATTCTTTGGCCATTGAATACATTATTTGTTATCATTTCTAAGGTTATTTGATAGCTCATCAAGGGAATATAATACTACTCTTCTAGTTGGGACTATGATCCACAATATTAAAAATGACAAGGTAACTCTTGCCTTATGATTCCATGAGGTCAGACTTTGATTCTTTGGGTGTGTGAGTGTGGCGTGCGTGCATGGAAATTGAAAAAAAAAAGGACAAAATATAGGGCTGTAAACGGATATTTCCACAAGTTCATTTGATATTTCCACAAGTGGGTCTCATTTTTAACTAAACCAAACTTAGGGCTGTAAACTGATATATACGGATCCGAATACCAGTGTTTTCGTATCCAAAAAAATTAATCTGCATTCGTATTGGTATCCGGCGGATTTTAAAAATATTAGCCGTATTCGGTATTCAGAATAATATCCGAATACGGATAATATACGTTTCCGTTTCTGTATCCGGCAGATTTAAAAATAAGATTTTTAAATTTTTTTTGTTGCTAAATTACTAATATTTTATTTAACTACTAGATATTAATGAATGTAAAGTTATACTAATGAATGTAAGATTTTAATGAATGTAAATTATTATTTAATGAACGTAAGTTATTAATATATACGAAACAAGTTAATAGTTATAGTTTTGTAAGTTAATATATACATATGTAAGTTATT
This sequence comes from Panax stipuleanatus, assembly GCA_020205555.1. Lineage (NCBI taxonomy): Eukaryota > Viridiplantae > Streptophyta > Magnoliopsida > Apiales > Araliaceae > Panax > Panax stipuleanatus. Next base: position 30,108,374 of record CM035116.1, read on the forward strand.
AATATATATGTGACAAGCTAATAATTATAGTTTTCTAGGTTTATATATATATAAAAGTTATATATATATATATATATATATATATATATTATAATATATCATACCTCTCTTATACGTATATATATAATATTGCATATGTCTCTTAAATAAAATACATTTTTTAAAACTATATATGTAATTTTAGAAATTCTTTTAAAAAACAAAATAATATTAAAAAATTGTGGTTTCACTTGCTTTTCCTTAATTTACAAAAATACCACCCCGCGACCACACTTGTTTTTTAAAAGAATCTTCAAAATGACGTAGTTTTAATAAAGATATGTTATTTAAGAGATATATACTTTAGATTCATCATATATATATATATATATATATAGATATATATAAGTTATTAATCAATGAATATAAGTTATTAATAAATGTAAATTTTTAATAAATGAATGTAAATTATTATTATATATAATATATAACTTATATATACACACATATATATGTAAGTTATTCACACACACATACACACACACACAAACACACACACACACACACATATATATATATATATATATATATATATATTTGTAGTTTATTAATACAGATATACATATATATATATATATATTTATTATTAATAACTTAATTATATATTTATATAATTAATATAAGTATATATATTAATAACTTATATATATATATATATGTAATTAATTATGTGAGTTATTAATATTTATATATATATATATATATAAGTTATTCGGATACGGATACCGGATACGAATTCGAATATCGAATTTCGAATATCCGCTATCCGCCAGATATATATACGGTTGGATGTTTAACGAATACGAATACGCCTATATCCGTATCCGTATTTGTTTATTTGCGAATGTCTTTAAACCGAATACGGATATATCCGTTTTTTTTCGAATACGAATAATATCCACTTTTTTTCAATACGGATGCAGACGAATACGAATTTTTTGGTTACCATTTACAGCCCTAACCAAACCTTTGTGTAGTAAACTAATTATAGGATTTAGTTCTTATATCCAAATTACCCCCACTTGATAAATAACTAAACATCTAGTTGCTTAACTTTATTTGATTAGTAGCGTTACTCAATTGAAGACAACTTTTATTTAATTAATTATTATGATAGTAATAATATTAATAACAATTAGAAATTAGTTAGGAATAAGAGAGACAAATTATTTACACAAAAAAAATTAGGATTTAAGGCTTTCTCCCACCAGGAAAAAAAATTATTTTCAGAATTTCTATTATCATATCATATTACTAAATTAAGATTTTTATGAAACAAATTATACTTAAAATGTGTAAAGTTTATATATAAGATTGTGTAAAAATATAAATAGACTAGCTTCTATACAACATGGAAGAGCTTACAACATGGAAAATATAACTAGACTAGCTTCTATACAACATGGAAAAGCTTACAATTATTGAAAAAGTTGCCTAGTAATTAAAGTGATGAGCAGCAAAAAGCATTTAGATTCTCAATTAAAATGTAAATATATAAGTGAAAATAATAGTAATAAGATGGTGGTGGGTGTGGAATCAAATCCACCCACATATATATGAGGTGCATACTTCATTTTTTGTTAACTCTCACACCCCCCAAACAAAACCCAGATAACGAAATTTTAGTTCAATTAACACCAAGAAATGGATAATCTCAATAAATATATCTGAATGAGATAAGATATGTTTCATAAGATGGGAAGAATGAGAAAGAGATGATAGACAGAAAACAAAACCTTGCTCTTATAATGCTTGGGGTACTGTTTATCCCACATCGGGTACCAATGAAACATATTTAGGCTTTATAAGTCAGGACCAAAGTAATGAGATCAGCTGGGTCTAGTAACGCAGGCCTGTAACTCGAGTGAGAGCTTTAAGTTGGTTGAAGGTTGGCTTGGTCCAGACGGTTGGGCTCTGCAGGGTGTTTCTTTCATTGGCTTGCCCATTCCAAGTAAGGAGTTGGGTCATAGGCTCTGGGCGAAGGCTTGGATCTCCTGGCTCCTAGAGTGGAGGGCACAGCGCAAGGCTGGTTTCACAGAGCAGCGATCACTTCCCTCTCCTGTCGGTGGAAGGATAACGGGCCAGTACTCTGCTAGTCCATCAAACACCAGATGGGCCGCTCTCAATCTAACAACCATCTTTTTTTTTCCTTTGGACTATTTTATTCATAATGATAATCTCTAAGGTTATTTAACCCATTGAATACATTATTTGTTATCATTTCTAAGGTTATTTGATAGCTCATCAAGGGAATATAATACTACTCTTCTAGTTGGGACTATGATCCACAATATTAAAAATGACAAGGTAACTCTTGCCTTATGATTCCATGAGGTCAGACTTTGATTCTTTGGCCATTGAATACATTATTTGTTATCATTTCTAAGGTTATTTGATAGCTCATCAAGGGAATATAATACTACTCTTCTAGTTGGGACTATGATCCACAATATTAAAAATGACAAGGTAACTCTTGCCTTATGATTCCATGAGGTCAGACTTTGATTCTTTGGGTGTGTGAGTGTGGCGTGCGTGCATGGAAATTGAAAAAAAAAAGGACAAAATATAGGGCTGTAAACGGATATTTCCACAAGTTCATTTGATATTTCCACAAGTGGGTCTCATTTTTAACTAAACCAAACTTAGGGCTGTAAACTGATATATACGGATCCGAATACCAGTGTTTTCGTATCCAAAAAAATTAATCTGCATTCGTATTGGTATCCGGCGGATTTTAAAAATATTAGCCGTATTCGGTATTCAGAATAATATCCGAATACGGATAATATACGTTTCCGTTTCTGTATCCGGCAGATTTAAAAATAAGATTTTTAAATTTTTTTGTTGCTAAATTACTAATATTTTATTTAACTACTAGATATTAATGAATGTAAAGTTATACTAATGAATGTAAGATTTTAATGAATGTAAATTATTATTTAATGAACGTAAGTTATTAATATATATGAAACAAGTTAATAGTTATAGTTTTGTAAGTTAATATATACATATGTAAGTTATTAATATATATGTGACAAGCTAATAATTATAGTTTTCTAGGTTTATATATATATAAAAGTTATATACTATATATATATATATATATATATTATAATATATCATACCTCTCTTATACGTATATATATAATATTGCATATGTCTCTTAAATAAAATACATTTTTTAAAACTATATATGTAATTTTAGAAATTCTTTTAAAAAACAAAATAATATTAAAAAATTGTGGTTTCACTTGCTTTTCCTTAATTTACAAAAATACCACCCCGCGACCACACTTGTTTTTTAAAAGAATCTTCAAAATGACGTAGTTTTAATAAAGATATGTTATTTAAGAGATATATACTTTAGATTCATCATATATATATATATATATAGATATATATAAGTTATTAATCAATGAATATAAGTTATTAATAAATGTAAATTTTTAATAAATGAATGTAAATTATTATTATATATAATATATAACTTATATATACACACATATATATGTAAGTTATTCACACACACATACACACACACACAAACACACACACACACACACACATATATATATATATATATATTTGTAGTTTATTAATACAGATATACATATATATATATATATATATTTATTATTAATAACTTAATTATATATTTATATAATTAATATAAGTATATATATTAATAACTTATATATATATATATGTAATTAATTATGTGAGTTATTAATATATATATATATATATATATATATATATATATAAGTTATTCGGATACGGATACCGGATACGAATTCGAATATCGAATTTCGAATATCCGCTATCCGCCAGATATATATACGGTTGGATGTTTAACGAATACGAATACGCCTATATCCGTATCCGTATTTGTTTATTTGCGAATGCCTTTAAACCGAATACGGATATATCCTTTTTTTTTCGAATACGAATAATATCCACTTTTTTTCAATACGGATGCAGACGAATACGAATTTTTTGGTTACCATTTACAGCCCTAACCAAACCTTTGTGTAGTAAACTAATTATAGGATTTAGTTCTTATATCCAAATTACCCCCACTTGATAAATAACTAAACATCTAGTTGCTTAACTTTATTTGATTAGTAGCGTTACTCAATTGAAGACAACTTTTATTTAATTAATTATTATGATAGTAATAATATTAATAACAATTAGAAATTAGTTAGGAATAAGAGAGACAAATTATTTACACAAAAAAAATTAGGATTTAAGGCTATCTCCCACCAGGAAAAAAAATTATTTTCAGAATTTCTATTATCATATCATATTACTAAATTAAGATTTTTATGAAACAAATTATACTTAAAATGTGTAAAGTTTATATATAAGATTGTGTAAAAATATAAATAGACTAGCTTCTATACAACATGGAAGAGCTTACAACATGGAAAATATAACTAGACTAGCTTCTATACAACATGGAAAAGCTTACAATTATTGAAAAAGTTGCCTAGTAATTAAAGTGATGAGCAGCAAAAAGCATTTAGATTCTCAATTAAAATGTAAATATATAAGTGAAAATAATAGTAATAAGATGGTGGTGGGTGTGGAATCAAATCCACCCACATATATATGAGGTGCATACTTCATTTTTTGTTAACTCTCACACCCCCCAAACAAAACCCAGATAACGAAATTTTAGTTCAATTAACACCAAGAAATGGATAATCTCAATAAATATATCTGAATGAGATAAGATATGTTTCATAAGATGGGAAGAATGAGAAAGAGATGATAGACAGAAAACAAAACTTGCTCTTATAATGCTTGGGGTACTGTTTATCCCACATCGGGTACCAATGAAACATATTTAGGCTTTATAAGTCAGGACCAAAGTAATGAGATCAGCTGGGTCTAGTAACGCAGGCCTGTAACTCGAGTGAGAGCTTTAAGTTGGTTGAAGGTTGGCTTGGTCCAGACGGTTGGGCTCTGCAGGGTGTTTCTTTCATTGGCTTGCCCATTCCAAGTAAGGAGTTGGGTCATGGGCTCTGGGCGAAGGCTTGGATCTCCTGGCTCCTAGAGTGGAGGGCACAGCGCAAGGCTGGTTTCACAGAGCAGCGATCACTTCCCTCTCCTGTCGGTGGAAGGATAACGGGCCAGTACTCTGCTAGTCCATCAAACACCAGATGGGCCGCTCTCAATCTAACAACCATCTTTTTTTTTCCTTTGGACTATTTTATTCTATTTGATAATCTCTAAGGTTATTTAACCCATTGAATACATTATTTGTTATCATTTCTAAGGTTATTTGATAGCTCATCAAGGGAATATAATACTACTCTTCTAGTTGGGACTATGATCCACAATATTAAAAATGACAAGGTAACTCTTGCCTTATGATTCCATGAGGTCAGACTTTGATTCTTTGGCCATTGAATACATTATTTGTTATCATTTCTAAGGTTATTTGATAGCTCATCAAGGGAATATAATACTACTCTTCTAGTTGGGACTATGATCCACAATATTAAAAATGACAAGGTAACTCTTGCCTTATGATTCCATGAGGTCAGACTTTGATTCTTTGGGTGTGTGAGTGTGGCGTGCGTGCATGGAAATTGAAAAAAAAAAGGACAAAATATAGGGCTGTAAACGGATATTTCCACAAGTTCATTTGATATTTCCACAAGTGGGTCTCATTTTTAACTAAACCAAACTTAGGGCTGTAAACTGATATATACGGATCCGAATACCAGTGTTTTCGTATCCAAAAAAATTAATCTGCATTCGTATTGGTATCCGGCGGATTTTAAAAATATTAGCCGTATTCGGTATTCAGAATAATATCCGAATACGGATAATATACGTTTCCGTTTCTGTATCCGGCAGATTTAAAAATAAGATTTTTAAATTTTTTTTGTTGCTAAATTACTAATATTTTATTTAACTACTAGATATTAATGAATGTAAAGTTATACTAATGAATGTAAGATTTTAATGAATGTAAATTATTATTTAATGAACGTAAGTTATTAATATATATGAAACAAGTTAATAGTTATAGTTTTGTAAGTTAATATATACATATGTAAGTTATTAATATATATGTGACAAGCTAATAATTATAGTTTTCTAGGTTTATATATATATAAAAGTTATATACTTATATATATATATATATTATAATATATCATACCTCTCTTATACGTATATATATAATATTGCATATGTCTCTTAAATAAAATACATTTTTTAAAACTATATATGTAATTTTAGAAATTCTTTTAAAAAACAAAATAATATTAAAAAATTGTGGTTTCACTTGCTTTTCCTTAATTTACAAAAATACCACCCCGCGACCACACTTGTTTTTTAAAAGAATCTTCAAAATGACGTAGTTTTAATAAAGATATGTTATTTAAGAGATATATACTTTAGATTCATCATATATATATATATATATATAGATATATATAAGTTATTAATCAATGAATATAAGTTATTAATAAATGTAAATTTTTAATAAATGAATGTAAATTATTATTATATATAATATATAACTTATATATACACACATATATATGTAAGTTATTCACACACACATACACACACACACAAACACACACACACACACACACATATATATATATATATATATTTGTAGTTTATTAATACAGATATACATGTATATATATATATTTATTATTAATAACTTAATTATATATTTATATAATTAATATAAGTATATATATTAATAACTTATATATATATATATATATGTAATTAATTATGTGAGTTATTAATATATATATATATATATATATATATATATATATATATAAGTTATTCGGATACGGATACCGGATACGAATTCGAATATCGAATTTCGAATATCCGCTATCCGCCAGATATATATACGGTTGGATGTTTAACGAATATGAATACGCCTATATCCGTATTCGTATTTGTTTATTTGCGAATGCCTTTAAACCGAATACGGATATATCCTTTTTTTTTCGAATACGAATAATATCCACTTTTTTTCAATACGGATGCAGACGAATACGAATTTTTTGGTTACCATTTACAGCCCTAACCAAACCTTTGTGTAGTAAACTAATTATAGGATTTAGTTCTTATATCCAAATTACCCCCACTTGATAAATAACTAAACATCTAGTTGCTTAACTTTATTTGATTAGTAGCGTTACTCAATTGAAGACAACTTTTATTTAATTAATTATTATGATAGTAATAATATTAATAACAATTAGAAATTAGTTAGGAATAAGAGAGACAAATTATTTACACAAAAAAAATTAGGATTTAAGGCTTTCTCCCACCAGGAAAAAAAATTATTTTCAGAATTTCTATTATCATATCATATTACTAAATTAAGATTTTTATGAAACAAATTATACTTAAAATGTGTAAAGTTTATATATAAGATTGTGTAAAAATATAAATAGACTAGCTTCTATACAACATGGAAGAGCTTACAACATGGAAAATATAACTAGACTAGCTTCTATACAACATGGAAAAGCTTACAATTATTGAAAAAGTTGCCTAGTAATTAAAGTGATGAGCAGCAAAAAGCATTTAGATTCTCAATTAAATGTAAATATATAAGTGAAAATAATAGTAATAAGATGGTGGTGGGTGTGGAATCAAATCCACCCACATATATATGAGGTGCATACTTCATTTTTTGTTAACTCTCACACCCCCCAAACAAAACCCAGATAACGAAATTTTAGTTCAATTAACACCAAGAAATGGATAATCTCAATAAATATATCTGAATGAGATAAGATATGTTTCATAAGATGGGAAGAATGAGAAAGAGATGATAGACAGAAAACAAAACTTGCTCTTATAATGCTTGGGGTACTGTTTATCCCACATCGGGTACCAATGAAACATATTTAGGCTTTATAAGTCAGGACCAAAGTAATGAGATCAGCTGGGTCTAGTAACGCAGGCCTGTAACTCGAGTGAGAGCTTTAAGTTGGTTGAAGGTTGGCTTGGTCCAGACGGTTGGGCTCTGCAGGGTGTTTCTTTCATTGGCTTGCCCATTCCAAGTAAGGAGTTGGGTCATGGGCTCTGGGCGAAGGCTTGGATCTCCTGGCTCCTAGAGTGGAGGGCACAGCGCAAGGCTGGTTTCACAGAGCAGCGATCACTTCCCTCTCCTGTCGGTGGAAGGATAACGGGCCAGTACTCTGCTAGTCCATCAAACACCAGATGGGCCGCTCTCAATCTA